>JALQBC010000029.1:522024-564809 GCA_023375675.1 Cytospora piceicola | reverse complement strand
CCCTTGGACGTACCTTATCGGAGCCACGATAAGCTGAGGAAGCTCGGAAGCGAGATCACGGTGTCCGTGCGAGGTCGAGAAAAGCGGGGGGGTTAATTGTCAGTTTCGCCAGACTATGCGGTAGGTAGCCTTTGCGGAAAGCGGCGACTCAGGGTTACGACTCAGGCAGCCTGGCAGCTAGCTGTCAGGGTCCATCCAACAAGGCCCCAAGAACTTGAAGCTACCCAGATAGGTAGGTTTGGCTTTCCTGAACCAAGCTGAGAGGCAGCGATGGTGACAAGGAATCTCCCTGCATGGGTGGATATCACAGCATGGGGCTGCCACACAATGGGGCTGCCGAAGCCTTGGTGGTCCTTGGTGGTTGAATTGATGAAGTGGCGACAAGAAAGAAATTATCAGTGGCTTCATCAATCCACAACACCCCTCGAGGCTTTGCTGCTGGAGTTCCCCAGTGCTGTCTGTGCTGTGCTGAGTTTAAACGAAAAGGACGAGCTTGACGGCGGCATTCATTACGACCTGTGTTTCTCGCCTGGTAGCGAGCACGCCGAGCCAGCGAGCCAGCGAGCCAGACAGGCCAGACAGGCCAGACTGAGAAGCTCAAGGTCCTCCCCTGGTCCCCATGTTGCACGTGTCTTCCCGATCGTGATCGTGGTTCCTTCCGGATGGGCGAGGTGGGGTTGTGCTATAAAATGTCTGAAAACGGCAGTGAGAGGTCATATATTTTACAGTATACTGTATACTACACTCCAGATTACGGACTGCAAACCAGATTGCATCCGGATCTCAGCCACCCGCAGACCAACAGAAGGGGAAGGAAAAAACTTAACCGAGTCACTCACGGACTCGGGAAGTGCGGCAAACCCGGATGGAGTGCCTCTCTGCCTCTCTGCCTCTCGGTGCACATGTGTCGTGCCATAACCAGCCTGCCAGCATGGTGCGTGCCATGGCGCCATGTTGCCTTGCCATATAGTGTATATACTGTAGTACCAGCCTGGGAGATTCAGTCAATGCTTTTGCATTCCTGTGCGAGGCTCTCGAGTATATTAATTCTTTAAATCTAGGGTTGACAGCGGGTCAGCACCTGCCAGTGGGACACCGGATCCTCCCAGTTGTTGTTATAAATGGATGATGGGTGGCACAAGCTGAAGGTGTCGTGTGTAGGCATTATTGTCGAGTCGTGTGGCATCGTATCGTGTTCCAAGGTTGTGTTGTGCTGTGTTGTCTCGTGTCGTGCAACCGAGCCCCCCCGAACGTCCCCTTTCACTTTATTTACCGAGACCGCCACGGAGAGAAACCTGGCGACCGTGTCGAACTGAAGTATCAATTGATGTACGCCAGCCATGATAGTGACACGGGCCAGGATTATAAGGGGAACCTAACTTGCTAGGTCGTCTAGATGGCACAGGGAGCATGTATCTACCTGTCTACCTACTTCCTAGCAGCCTAGGTAGTTACTATGCTAGCTGCTGGGTACAACCATAGTATATGGGCGAAGACGACGCGGCGTGTTACGAATGGCCCACTGTTTATACGGATACACGCGTGCAGGCCTGGCAGGCCTTCGCTACTGTGTACTGTGGAGTCAGTCCAGCTCGACTCCATGTGTAATACTACCCGCAGCCCGCAGTGACTGGTGACATGACGACATTGGTAGAGACCACACCTGGGCACTCTGCACGATACAGTACTAATAAAAGGTATCCCGTAATCACGTACGGTATGTTAGCCCCGTATGGATGTGATTACCAAGGGTACCAGGGTGCCTGGGTGCCTGAGTGCCTGGGTATTTCGCAGAGGCCCGAGAGGCAAGAGAGGCTAGAGCTGATGAGGAGGCTGAGAGGAGCAATCTTGGATTACGGCCTTCTGGCCCGTGCACCCTTGCGTTTCTCCTTTTACTTACGCAGTAGCACGTTTTGTTTTCCTAGACCGTCATGTCATCCAATGTCATGTCAGCCCGTCTAAGTCTCACTGCCGGGCTAGCTCGGATTCAACAAGCCCTCCGTCCAAGCCGGCCAAACAAGACAAAACAAAACAACATCAACGGGAATGGAGAGGTTAACTATGTTACAGGCGAGGGTGACCGTGTGGGTCCAACACCAGCTAATTTTCCATACATATCAATTGACCCTGACCCTAAAACTAACCCTAACCCTAAGCTACCCCTAACTAACCCTAAACTAACGTATCTGATTGGATGCATGCGTGACCCACACGGTCACCCTCGCCTGTAGCATAGTTAACCTCTCCAATCCCAACATCAACCACCTGGACATCTGGGCACCTGGGCAGGCTGGGCAGGTAGAAACTTTCCTCGGAAGTCTCGCAAGCCTCCAGGGGAGGGCTGGCTCTCTGGAGTACTGGGGGCACCCAGGCCTTCCTGTTTAGCCCGGACAGACTAGACTATCTAGGTACTGTACTTGTTCATGCATGCATGCATGCATGTACGTACGTACTAGATAGGACGGTGCAGAAGGGGAATAGAGGCAGGAGGGGGTGTGGAGGCACGGGAGAAAACCAAAACTCAACCAAGAAATCCTGAAATCAAGGAAACAAGCCTGTTCACAGGCTGTTTGTTAGTGAGGCCGGCCCCCCCCCCCAACCCCACCCTGTTCCAATTGCCGTCGACCCTGTCTTGGTTCGGTTCTTCAATGATGATGATGGAATGAATGCATGGGACTGCGAAGCCGCACTACCGATCCCGTCCGGTACACTAAGGAAGAAAACAACAATGACTGAAGGGACAAATCGCGGAGAAGAACGTGGTACCTAGCTTAGGTACTTATTAGTGTATCTGCTAGATGACCATGTAGTCTACTAGAGAGTTTACTAGATATATCTTTTGAGTTTCGTCTAACAAGCTGACAGCCTGACAGCCTGACAGGCTCGAGGACCTGAGAGGCCTTCCTTTCCAGAACGGACTTGATCCAATCCGGGCAGTGACCACTATTCAATACCACAGTACAGGCAGGCAGACAGGTAGAGAGGGCAAGGCAAACAACAAATAGAAGCCAGCGTGCCAATGCTGTCTGTCAAACGTTAGGCTATGATAGGGTATGACTTCCCCGGTTCCCCGTCTGTAATGCCCTGGCCTGCCCTGGCTGCCCTGACTGCCCCGACTGCCCTGATTGCCCTGATTTCCCTGACGCCCTGACGCCTTGATGCCCTACCGTAATCCGGATTCCGAGTACCACTTGTCTGTCCCACGTCGCGCCTGCCCGTTCTTTGGCTCGGCGCCATTTTTCCCCTTCGTTTTTCTTCCCAAATAGTCCGGCCTCCGTTTTGGGGCTCCATTTCACTCTCTCTCTCTCTTGCTCTCTTGTTCTCTTGGCTCTTACTTTCCGCTCGCTGCCGTCCCGTCTCGTCTCTCTCCTGTCTCTTTTTACTCTCTACACTAACACGTTGGAGTTGCCCATCATTCGTTCGGGTTTCCTTCTCTGCTGCTTTCCATTCCATACAGTGCCCCACATTTTCGGCTTTGCCCTGAGCTAAACTTGTGTGTCTCTCGCTTGCTCCAGACTGCCTTGTGACATCCTCACTAGGCCAGCCCAGGCTCTGCTCTGCTCTACTCTGCTTTGCTCTGTCCTGTCTCTTGTCTTTTCTACCTCTCACCTTCACTTTCTCTTTCCACGCCCCTCTCTTCATCCTACCTTCCCTCCCCCGCCTCTCGCGACCCCCGCCGTACCGCCATTCATCTCTTCGGAGAGTGCCCTCGACTTCGTTTAGGTCTCACGGTCCCTCGAAAGTCCTGTGGCTGTGTACGGAGTACTGCCAATTTCGCTCCAGGATTCCGAAGAGCTTCAAAACTTGCTCATTTGTGTGTAGTGCCGGCTCGGCTGCTACTTGCTTCCTGGATAGCTTCCTTGGGATATTGTGTCGCGACAGCAATTTTTGGTTCACCCTCTGTCAGTGCTGGACCAAGGCATATACGATCGCAAGCAACTATTGACTTGCTTCGACTCTACACCTCCGTTTGCCGGCCGATCCGGACTGGGGCCGAATTTGTCTTGTTGTGCTGTGATGGCCATAACGGAAACATATCTGCACCACTGCTGAGGACGACATTTATTCTGGATTGTATGGGCCCTGGTTGATCTTCCACTGCGGATCAGATCAACATCCCCTGCCCGATCTGAAAGGTCAGCTCCTGCTCCACCTGAAAGTTGGGCCGCTGCGCGCATCGCTTCGTCTCGGCCTCTTCACATGTCAACCCCAACCTCAACCGTCTTTTCTCAAGTCGTCTTGCGGCTTACATGTGCTGACGACCGTCCTTGCAGCCTCTTTTTGTCGAAGGAGAAGAAAAACAAACATACCTAGTGTTCAAAGTTTCAAACAGTCCGCGCCATGGGACGATACGCACGCTTTGGGGTCACAGCGGCCTTGGCCAGCATATTCTTGGGCTTCGCCGCGGCAGACCCATCAGTACCGGTTGCTTACTGTGCCAGCATCAACACCGGAGAGACGTCGGCCAATTCTTCCATATATCAGTCTGAAGGTCTTTGTTATGATTTGTGCGACGGTCAGGGCTACGCATTTGGTATCTTGCAGGAGTCGAACTGTTGGTGCTCCAGCTATGTTCCCGACTCCGGCGATCAGGTTGATACATCTGAGTGGTGAGTACACATAATTGTCCAGGCCAGCCACTGGCATATATGTTGACAAGAGTGTATAGTGAATCCGCATGCCCCGGTTATCCCACAGACTATTGTGGCGGAGATAATTTGTACAGCTATATAAGCCTGAGTGCCTCACCGAAAGGCACACAGGGTGGTGTTACAACAACCGCAACATCCACATCCAAATCTAAAACTGTAAGTATTCTACCTTACCATCATTACCCCTTTGATTCGGCCCCTTCCATATTGAATTCCTCTATCATTTTTTCCTTTTTTCTTATTTCTTTTGGGGGAGGGGGGTGTGGGTGGGAGTAATACGCCGTTGTCACATTCGGGGGTTCCTCTCTTTATATTTTTTCTGTCTTTATTATTTGCTTTCGGTGAGTCTTGTCGGGTGTGTAATGCTTTCGCTCAACATATTCGGGATCCAGGCAACACAAGTGACCGCAACTGAGATCCAAATCAAGACTGAGACCGCGACTGAGACTGAGACCCTACAGGACTCAGTAACTACTGCCTCTACCCCTACCTCTACCTCTGTCTCTACTACACCAACATCTACATCTTCTGTATCGCTTACCAGTGAAAAGTCTACGAAAACAACCCCGACCTCGACTTCGACCCCGACCTCGACCCCGGAGTCCACAGTCGAAACAACGGTACGCGATCTTCCGGTTCATTTTCGAAATCATGCGTTTTCCATGACGCCCTATCCGATCGAGATGGGACACGAGTGGCCTTCTGCATCGCTTCATGGCCCTCGTTTCGAAAACCTGCTGACAATCATTTCAGGAAGCTGCCAAAACCACGAGCGAGAAGAACACCGGAGGCACCCCGACAACAATCACATCTATTCAAACTGTGACGAGCGAAGGCAGTATCATCATCCAAACGATAACGACAATATCAACACCGTCCGCGAAACAGTCGGCGAGCGGTGGCCTCAGCAAAGGTGCGGTAGCTGGCCTGACCATCGGTATCTTGGCTGCCGTTGCAGCCTTTGTCGCCGGCGCTCTCCTTTTCCGCCGCCACAAGAGAAGGATGCAGCCAGGTGGGGCGATGGGAGCCGGCGGTATAGATCGACAAGGCAGCTCGGCCGGGATCATGTCGAAGGCAGGCACGATTTCGAGCGCCGGATATGGCCTTGCGATGGAGGAAGATGGCAGCTACGGCGGCAGGAGAATGAGCATGAAGCCCATGGATCCTCGGCTCGATCCCAAAGTTGGACTTTATCGTATTGCAAGCCACGACAGTCTGAACACCATCCGCGACGACCAAGATTATTCAAGGAGAGTGCACGAGAGTCCTCGAATTATGCGGGTCACCAATCCCGACCCCGACCCCGCTGATTGAGTACCATGAGATGAGGGTTTCATCCCTGATCGACTGTACTCTTTCTCGGAAATGTCGCGACAAGCCACGACGTACACGGATTCTCTCGGACGCGTTTCCAACCAAATTTTGGGTTCGTCATCGGCGTTGCATATTGAGATACCAGGACGGCGTTTGTTTACTGGGCCTGCTCGGAGAGGGAACACTTCCCGGGGTGGTGGGATGGGAATACAGCATAAAATGGATTGCATGGTGTCTGGTGCTCTGCCCCGCTGGCGCAAGCGACGCACAACACTATAACTGCCATTTCTACTACTTCTAGTGTCTACAAATTCCGCCGACAAAACCGATTACGACTTGTCGGACGGTACTCGACGGAGCAGCAACAAAGAAGAGCCGAAGTGTACAATAATAAATAGCACGCGCCGTTGCCCACCTCGGACCGGCCCGGTTTATCAACCACGGAGACGAAGCAAAGGGGGGCCATCCGGCATCTCGGATTCGAGGCTGGAGTGGCCAAGGACTATAATTCGAGGAGTGTACATAGAGCAAGACGTGGATCCGCATGCGGAGAACTTTGTATACATATAACGCAGCGATAAATTGAAACATTCGGACTTACACAGTACAAACATGGATTAGTGCCTGGCTCCTTTTGTAGCCAACGTGGCACAAGTCTTGACCGGCGTCTGATTCATCATGACTGCTTCAGGCCGGATCAAGGTTCAAGTCGAAAGGGGCAGCCGTCGACAACGCTTCCTTTTCCGAGATGGACTACTGTAGGCTGCATTCATACATATGTACACACTCACAAGGCGATTGGCCGGCCCAGCAGCCCAGACGCTTGCACTACAAGGTATGTTGATCCTATTTTCCACAGTTACCGGAGTTAGTTTAGTATTTTATGAAGATTATCCCGCCATTGATGTCATTGGGCAGTTGGGCGGTCCAGCCGAGATGTGCAACTTCCTCATTGATCTTTGCTTCAGCCTAGAGGAGGGGATGATCAGGATTGGCACGATTAGGTTGAGTGTGTGTGTATCACTCGGCGCCGGATAACCGAGTTGGGTGTTTCAGCGGTTGTTTTGTAGACAGAGCGAGCGAGAGACCCTGTGTAGATCATTAGCAGAGCTTTGCCCGCTGCAAATGTGATTGGGCGGGATGGGAATATTGATTTTGGCCTTTGGGGGCGGACATTGTTGTTGGCGGCTAGCCGTCGCTATGTACATGTGTATGTAAAATAAGCCTAATAGACAGAGCGTCTATTACTACAGAAGGGAATTTTTGTCATCGTTGGTTATGTCGGTGGCATGATGCTGTGATGGTGGTCTCTTCTAAGTTGTCTACTGGGTATACAGGGGGAGGGGTTGTATGTTTGCGTGGGAGGTATGTGTGTGACTGTATGAATGTCTCGGTCCGAAACGCTCGACCTTGACTATTCAGAGACGTGGATGATGGCTTATGATCGCGTGGAGTTCATTCCAAGGCATCTATCTATCTGTTGACCCATTCTGGTTCTCGAGCTGTCAGCCGACATGGCAAAAGGCGAACCGACATACTGCCCCATCCGAAGTCTATTCAAGCTTCTGTTCTTGTGTCTTTCACGCTGTGTGGGAGTTACAGCCGAGATTTGAGGGAAAACGGCACATCCGGCGGGCAGGATGCAGACAGACAGACAGTCAGTCAGTCAGTGCTCGTATGTCTATCTTTTTTTGTGTGCCTGTGATTCTGTCTGTATGTCTGTTTGCTGTGCCGAAGGGATGATGCCTGTGGCAGCTAGTTCTGTGGTATGGGGTATCGGTGGTCCTGTGTACTAGGTATGCATGTAGTGTATGTTAACCTGGAAGTTATGGGCCATTGAATCCTTCTGGGGAACGGGGTGAACCCGAGGGCCTGGGCCAATTGGGACACACGCACAGTACACTAGGTACTTAGGTACATAGCACATGCGAGAGAAGCATGGGGTTGCCGATTCCTGTCGACTCCTGCCGAGCTCGGCACCGTGTCGGTAATACCGGGAGATGAACCTCTCCCTCGCCTTCACAGACAGACAGGAACGATGTTGTGTGTTCCGACCTTGCAACATGACATATGGAGGGCGAAAATACAAGTGAGTCTGTCTGTATTTACATGTATGCCACCATCTAGAATACAAGAGGATGGTCCTGGTGAGGCAGGTATGTTCGGCCAAGACTGCGCCGAGAATGTCCCCTCCTGGTTTCCCCGCCTGGCCTTCTCAACGGTCTACTGTGACATACTTGCTTTTCAACTTCATTCAACATCACCTCTCGATATTTTGCCTCCAATCATGATAACCACCAGCCCTCGGTCAACCATTCAGGACGGTCAATTGGGAAATTCTACCCCACAACATTGCATCTGGGGAAATCTTGGAGAAACTTGGGGTTACTTACGGTTATGTCGGCGCACTGCCATGTCAGTTCGCGTCATGTTGCAGACGCATACCTACTTAGTAAGTAGGTATATGACGGGCGCACATCTCCACGATGAATGTGTTTCTTGTTTGCGTCTGAGGTGATGCATCCTCATCGAAAAGGACTGTGGCAAGATGGCTCGTATGTCTAACGCTGTGCTGATGGGTCTCCTCGGCCTCGGCTCCCTCGCCCCGGTCGCTGCCCTCATGCCCATGATCCCTCCTCGAAGCCCAGCAACGTCAGGGAAGACTTGCACTCTCTTCCCTAACGGTGCCGGTCAGGACGATGTCCCTCAGATACTCGAGGCATTCGAAGAGTGCAACAATGGCGGTACTGTAGTCTTCCCTGAGAACTCGACCTTCTACATCGCCACCGTACTCAATCCTGTTATCTACGATGTGACCGTGGACTGGAAAGGCACCTGGTTGGTATGAATCGGCCCTGCTCCATCAAGAGAATCATGAACTTCCTGGCACGCATTCGGAGGCGACCTGCTGACCTGCGCTTACACTCAACTCTTCATAGTTCTCGGATGATCTTGACTACTGGCGAAACAATTCTTATCCAGTCGCCTTCCAAAACCATAAGGCTGGTTTTGTCATTTCGGGGGAGAGAATACATATCAACGGCTATGGCACAGGAAAGATCAACGGGAGCGGGAATTCGTGGTACAATGCTGAAGAAGCGCACACCCAGCCTGGCCGGCCTATGCCCTTTGTTTTCTGGAACGTATCCGATGTGCTGGTAGAACACTGTAAGTCAAATTGTCATTTGAACAGGTCCCCTTGCAGGCTGTGCTAACTTCAAGAATAGTCACTGTGACGCAAAGCCCGCTCTGGTCCATCAACATCATGAACGGTACCACCATGTGGTTTGACGATATCTACGTTAACAACACTGCTCTTGAGGCACCCTTCGGGAAAAACTGGGTACAGAATACTGATGGCTTCGATACCATGGACGCCTACAACATCAGACTCACCAACTTTGTATACCAAGGTGGCGACGATGCTATCGCTATCAAGCCTCGGTCCTATAATATTTACATCCAGAATGTAAGTTATGGCTGGATATTCCTGCCCACCAGATATGCACGCTTACGCCACTATGTTAGATAACCGTCCATGGTGGCAATGGGGTTGCAATCGGCAGTCTGGGCCAGTACCTCGAGGACAACTCGGTTGTGAATGTCATCGTGAAAGACGCAAACATCAAATCCTACAATGACGATATGCACAACTCCGCGTACATCAAAACATGGGTCGGCGAGCTGTCGCCACAGGATGATTACGAGAGCGAATACCTGCCCAGGGGCGGGGGATGGTGAGGAGCCTCCCTGTTTGGCCTTCCAATCGTTTCGTCTCCCCCCTGAATCTGCTGACGTCTCCCATGTGCATAGGGGTGTTGTCCAAAATATCCTTTTCGAAAACTTTCACACCGAGGGTGCGGCCATCGGCTTGAGTGTCAGCCAGAACAGCGGCAATAACGGTGCGACACGACCCTGCCCACATATTTCCATCTTCGCCCCTCGAGTGTGTTCGGTGATGGTGTGTGTGTGATGCTGACAAGTATACCCCGAGCAGGCTCTTTCGCCGGGACATCTAACATGCTGGTCTCAAACGTCGCCTACGTGAACTTCACCGGCTACCTGGCCTCGAAGAGTGGAAACCGCACCGCGTCTGTTTCGTGCTCCGCTAGGAACCCGTGCTACAATATCGACATGCGGAATATCACTCTCCAGCCGACTGAAGGTGCTGCTGTCGAGGGTGCTGTCGGGACGTGCAGCTATATATCACCAGGTGGTGTGCATGGCATCACAGGAAGCGGTTGCTAAGGAGCAATTTCGGCTGTACTGTGGAAATGACATTGGACTTCTTGGCCACAAATGTAGAGACGATCCCAGGCCCTGGAAAGCATAGCGTGTTATGCTAAAATAAGCTTGACGCCCTCAACGGTAGGTTTTTGCGGGAAATCGCCCCCAGAACCTGGCATCGGGACTGCTACTTGGCTGAAGCATATGTCGTAAAACATATATTGACACTTCATTACAAGTCTGAATTATTTACGTTGACATTACAAACCATCTCCCATTATCATCGTCACCTTTATCCGTTTACCCTGACCCCCCGGCCGCAAAGGGGCGACTCGCCCTCAGCGTGGGCCCATACTTCCAAAGTAGGATCGGACCGGGCCACCCGACGAGTATCCCTATAAAAGCAAGCAGCGTGTTTCCCCACCCGTAGTCCAGCTTCGCATACAGGCTCGGCGCGAACAGCGGGAACCCAAAGCCCGCCAAGCTCCTCAGCACCGTCCCGGCCGCCACCGCACTCGCCGCGTAGCGCGTGTAGGTGTCGACCAGGAAGCCCTGGATGCACTGGAACCCGATAATGACGCCCATAGTGAAGAGAGCAACGCCGACGTCGGGCCCAATCCAGTGCGTGCGGTACTGGGCCGTCCAGCCGTATATGACCAGGCCGACGGGCACCAGTAGGGCACCGGGGGCCATCATAGGCACGCGGAACTCCGGGCGGCCGACCGAGACGCCGTACCGCCTCTTCATGTGGGCGTAGATCCTGTCTTGGAGAGGGGCGCACATCTGCGCACCCAGGAAGAAGCCCAGGCCGAGGGCGATATAGTTCAGCCCGCCGATGCCGGTACTCATGCCGTACGAGGCCCAGAGGGTGGGGAACGTCGACAGGACGAGGTACATCAGCCCGTACAGGTACATCATGTACAAGGCCAGGATCTGGATGATGGGCTGCGTGAGGAGCATGCGGAAGGGCCGCTTGAACGCCGTCGTCAGGATGTCCCGGACGGTCTTGTCCGGGTCGTCGAAGTCGGTGTGCAGGGACGTGTTGCCCGTCTCCCTGATGAGCTTCTCCTTCCGCCAGCGGAGGAGGACCGGGGCGTACGTCTCCTGCAGGAGGAAGACCCCGGCGGCCTGGATGAGGGCGTCGGCGATGGTGGTCGCGAAGAAGATCCACCGCCAGGAGGTGTTCTCGGCGATGAAGGCGCCGGCGATGGGGCCTATGGCCGGGCCGAGCAGCGGGGCGAGGCTGTAGATGCTCATGGCCTTGCCGCGCTCCTCGGCGGTGAAGAGGTCCGAGAGCACGCCGCCGCCGATGGCGAGGGGCGCGGAGCCGCCGAACCCTGCGAGGAAGCGGAAGATGATGAGCTGGACCTTGGTGTGGCAGAGACCACAGCCCAGGTTGAAGAACAGGTAGAAGAGGTTGCTCAGCTGCAGGACGATGACCCGGCCGTAGAGCTCACTCAGGGGGCCTAAAAGCAAGGGACCTATGGCATATGCTGAGAACGACAGTCAGTTACCCGTTCGCCGTCCACTGGAAAAGAGGGATGGGGGCAAAACATCTCACCCAGAACGAAGATGGAGAGAGACAGCTCTTTCTCAATCTCAGTCGTCATGTTCAAATCTGCCGCTATATATTTCAGGGCCGGCGCGGTCATGGACGAGGAGACGGGACTGATCAGGGTGAAGGTCGAGACTACAAAGACAGCCGCCCATTTCCTGCTGTACTTCCAGGTTTTGGGATTGTCCGGGTCGTCCAGCTCAAAGGTGACCAAGTCCGGGTCCGCGAGGTGCCGGGGGGTGGGCTGCTTCTCCAATGCCTCGCCGAGCTCGGCATCCCTCCTGCTCTCGATCCCGTCTCGCACCTCGCTGATGCTCCTCGTCACTTTGAGGCGGTGCCCTGGGCCAGGTTCACCTGATGGTGCTGTGCGCCCTTCATGCTCCGTCACCGACGAGGAATCAGAGGAGTCGTCTGTATGACATACTGGCTGCTTCTCCTCAACCTCACTTGACCGGCGCGCCCTGTCTACGGTTTGCCCATCGACCTCCCTCAAGCCCTCTGCCTCCGTGCTCTTTCTTGTTGGCGACTGTGACGGCCCGGGGCGCTGGTTGTCTTTGGCCCTTGTCATGGCTCACTAGGCGCGAAGCTTTTTGCTTGAAAGTGGAATCCAGGTCAGGCCGAGCGAACTGGAGATATGTCGTAATGGGATACTGTAGTGAAGGAGGACCGTCACTAGTAGTATCAAGATGAAAGCGATTTGTATTATTAGTCGATGAGAAGAAAACAAGCAACTTCACAGCACTTATTAACGGACTTCCGACAGCGCGACTTTCATATTTGAGATGCAGCCACAATATAAGTCTCCGGACTGCGAGTAACAAGAAAGGAGACTGAGGGGCGAGAAGTGCCGTTGAACACACATACTTACACCCACACACACATACCCACAAGACACAGAGTTCGCATGGCAAAACATTGCCCGACTCCCGAGGCCCATCGTCGGTGCCGTGATTTCCGTCGATCATGGGAGAACTGTGCTATTCTATGTGCACGCCTCACCGCTAAGGATGGAGGAACGAATGAGAAGAATTGATATCTCGTCATCATTCCCCAGCATCGGTTCCGAAGCGGCCTCGGTCGTCTGCCGAGACGCACCGCCATTTCACTGGAAGGACTTAACGATCGGATTTAAGGCAGACCCGTCCGGGACTAGGGACTAGGGACTAGGGACTACCTAGGTAGGGACTAGGGACTGACTGGATTGATTGGGTTTTACAAAAACCTAGAACCACTAGATGTCTTATATGACACTCGAACGCGTGTTGGAGTTACGCCAAGATGATCTATCTGTGCCGCGAATTGATCCAAGGCTGACCATTAGGCGTGCATTCTCCTCCTGTGGCCGATCCGACCTTTGAAGGATGGCGTTGACCTCCGCACTGATATTCGGTGGTCCACATGACATCTAGTACCAGTCAGCGAGAAGTTCCTGCCCCGGTTTGGTCATGTATTGGCCATGTGCGCGGCTTGACTTGTTGTCGAGACGTAGGTAGAATCTCTTGGTGAGAGACCTCACATGATATCTCAGATTTCTTCTGCCTTCGAGACGCTTTCACTGCTTGGGAGGTCGGCTTGTACCATATCCCGAAGAAGTTCACGTTTCGGTCGCGCGTTCGAGGTCATACCTCGGGCGCTGAACCTGCTCCCGTATCAACTATCCGTTCCGAGATGACTACTTGAAGGTTCGAGCTCAGTTTGGGGGTTCTCCTCAATGATGTGACTATAAATCACAACGCGCTTCTCATTCCTGTAGCGCCGGTTCTGGTACTCAGACCCCCACTCTGCAGTCCCAGTGGGAACTTCGAGTCCGGCAGCTCCCCGGGAACGGGATCACACTCCGAGATGACTATCGAAGGCACTAGATTGATGCTGTGCATCGCGTCAGCTCGATGGTCCTCGTTTCCTTCACTCCCGGTATCCTCAGGGCTCCTCGACGATGGCGGGAAGGAGTTTCTGGAGTGCCTTCTTTTCCACCTGATTAAACAACCGCGCCCGCCGTCTTGGTAGTGAAGTTCGGGTTTTCAAATGCCCCGGCCACGGCGAATGGCAACGCAGGGGTTGTGGATGGCTCGCTCGAGGCAAAGTGATACTCTGGGGTGTGGGTTGCATGAAGCTGGAGTTGACCGGGGCAAGAAGCTGTCTCGTCTTCACCGGCTCAGCAGCCTCCTCGAGATTATGAGTAGATGTATAAGACCTCACGCCCTTACTTACCGCTGTCAACTCGTAGGCTCCCATCTGGACTGAGCGGGAGGTGCTGATCCCCGCGCGATGCCCTCTCATCATGCGGCACTCTACCGCGAACTTGCCCCTATCGAGGGCAGTGGGGTTTGAGAAACAAGACCTGAGATTTGAAATGGCAGCCTTCCTAACAAGTTCTCGCGGATTGGTGTCAACGATATGGTAGACATGCGCGAGCACTCGCGGACGAACGATCTTACCACCGCCCACTAGAGGCCTGGGAGACAACGCAGAAGCTTGTTGCCCAAGGTCATGACCCTGCATCGCCTCTAGATGAGCCTTGAAGGACATCGTCATGGCGCTCGTTTACGGCGCTAACTCAATGCACAGTGGAGTGATTCCAATGTCAGTGATCTGAATGCTGAGACCTTGTGAACCAAAGCGAGGGTCGAGAGAGTTCCAGAATAAAATATGTCGGCAGGAGGTAATTGTACTGGCGGAAACCCTCGAGTAACAATAAGGGTTCATTGGTCGATCTTGTGACAGGACACAGTCCATTGTCTTCGATGTCAGGCCCTTTGTCGGCATGCACCACTCTATTCGGCAAGCAAATGGACACACAGCATCTGGATTCTTTGTCCTGTCGTAGAAATAAACACAGGGGTGTCAAGGAAAAAACCATCCCCAGATGTCCAGACAACCTTTGTAAAACTAACAAACAATTTCGTCTGCAATTCAAAGATTTGTAGCAAGATGAGCAGCAAGGACCGCATGTTTCGTCGTAATCTACGCTGCTGGATGAAAGCCAGGTCCCATGTCATGTTGTCCCATCGCACCGAATGTTGGCACGACGGGTCGTTGAGCCGCTGGAAGACATGGTTAATATGGAGGTACTGAATAAAGAGGTCGCAACTTACCCCGTGGCCGTGCCGCAGGTACAAACGCCCCAGACAGACCCGATGCCTGGCTTGCTTTGAGGCGCGAGCTTAGCCCGACTCCCACCAGGTTGTCATTAGCTGCACGTTGATTATACTGGATCTCACGTGAAGGCTGTCGCATTCGTCCGGAACCATGTAGTGCTACTGGGGTGCCAGAGACTAGTCCTGGTACCGCCGAGAGGCCGAGACCATCTGTTCCCGGTCGCTGTCGATGGGTAGAAGGAGTCACAGGGAGGTTCGATGGGATGTTCGCTGCTACACAGTTAGATTATTACATCCTATCACGTCCGTGTACCCACTTACCTTGTGGAAGTGGCGGCCTGGCCCAACCGCCCTCTCGAGGATCTTGTGCGCTCATCCGAGGCTGTAGCGGCATGACGCCAGAGCGATCAAGTCTTTCAGTGTAATGTGCCGGGTGCATAGGCGTGCCATACTGTTGTTCATAGCCCTCCTGGGCGTCAATACGACCTGTTGAATGTGCACCCATATTTCCGCCTCCTTGAAGTGTCGTGTCCACGGCATCAGAAGCGGCATCCTGGATCTGGCCTAGCATGGCCTTGCGTTTGAGTTTGTCGTAGAGCTCTTGGGTCTGAAGTAACTTGCGATTCTTTTCCTTGTATGCCTGGGTTAACTCATCATTCTTCCTCCTGAGGCTTTCCTGATCGAGGGTCATGCCTGACTAGCATCAGCTCTTGCTACTGAGGAAGACTACAGAAATGGGGCATACTGGCGACTTTATTCTGAAGGCTTGTGAGCTCAGAGTTGGCATCATTGATGATGTTGTCGATAGAAGCATTCAGATCAGTGTATCGATTGGTCAGGACCTTGCAACGATGGCTTTCCCAGATTCTGACCGCGGCTCCTCGTCAGTCTGTGTCTGTCTGCAGGTGTTTCCAGAGGTTCCCATGGCAAGAAGAGACGAACAGGTCCTGTGTCATTTGGTAGGACCAAAAGCTCAACGCGCGTCCTGCACATTCCATGATAGCCTCTGGGCTCAGTCCACTGAGGACACTGGTTTTGTAGTCCTCGCTGGGGTTGAGGTTGGTGATCACGGCATCATCAGGCCTCGGCAGATGCGTCTGGCATGCTGGGCATACGCGGCGTTCTGCAGCACTGCCGCAGAGGCCAGTATGGTTGGCGCAATCGACGCAAAAGGTATGGCTATCCTCGTGTATTCAAGTCAGGTCGACGCTTACAACTTCGGAATATCGGAGCATGAAGATACAGTACCTGCAAGTGGTGACCAATGCTCTCTCGCGTAACTCAACCCGGCATTTCATATCATTGCACCTGAGGGAATGCTCCATGTTCCCTGAAGCTTGTCATGGGTACCCAGGTATGTTCGAGGAGAGCTTATAGTCTGCCCAGGCGGAGTAAAATGGTGGTAACCTTGAAGTAACCTTGGAACTGATTTGGGCACCATGAGGAAGAGAGGCAAGTAGACTCCCCAGGAAGGATCCAACAGGGACTGTTAATCATCAGTTACGCCATGTCTTCCAGGGTTTCCAGGCATGCCAGGCAGCCGTGACTGCCGTGACTTCCTTCTGAAGGAGAACTGAGGGTTGGATAGTGGGCTTAGGACAGGTACAAGGTACTTCAATGTTGGGGTCACAGGGGTCCATAGATGTGGCTTACCCCTACAATGTGGCTGTGGTACAGCATCACAGGCCTCAGAGCGCTCCAATATCTACTTGCACCCCCCAACTGTCCCTCCACTGTGGCTGAAGCTTTCCCCAAGCTTATGTTGACTTCACCTGTTAACTTCATCCCAGACAATCTGAAGCTTTGGAATCAACCGCTATTCCCCAAACAAAACAAAATCCAGGTTGAAAAAAATACTGGATATTCACTTCTTTTCACGCAGCTCTCTGGAAAATCTGCATCTGCGACCTCCTTTTTCCCCCCCAGGCCTTCTTACACCCCAGTCGCGTTCTCAAGATGACGGAGATCGTGGCAACGCAGACCCCACCAGTCCTTCATGGTCCATCAGAGAAGGAGAGAAAATATGACCGACAGCTTCGCTTGTGGGCAGCAAGTGGGCAAGCAGCTCTCGAGTCGGCAAACATCCTGCTCTTCAATACTGGTTCGGGAGCAGTCGGTGTAGAAACCCTCAAGAATCTAGTGTTGCCTGGTACGATGATGCTCCACCCTTAGTTGAATGCTGTCATGCTGACAGCTTGCCTTTTACTGTAGGAATTGGCAGCTTCACCATCGTCGATGATGCCACTGTCACGGAAGCTGATCTTGGCCTCAACTTCTTCCTGGATGAGGACTGCTTGGGCAAATCTCGGGCTCAGAGCTGCACAGAGCTCCTCCTCGAACTGAATCCAGAAGTCCAAGGTGATTGGTCGCCAAAGTATCAGGAACCTCTGAATCTGGGAAAGATTCTCTCTACATCACCTACATTTACTATGATCTTGTACACCTTTCCGATCAGCCCTGGCCATTTGCAAGTGCTGCAAGACTACGGAAGGCAGCACCTAACGCCGTTAGTCGCCATCCACTCAGTAGGCTTGTACTCATATTTCAGGATCAGCCTCCCAGGTGCCTTTCCTATTGTCGACACACATCCTGATGAGTCCGCAACCACTGATCTGCGACTGCTTTCACCCTGGCCAGAGTTGCAGGACTTTGCCAGGGAAATGACAAAGGACATAGACACAATGGACGACCATGACCATGGTCACATCCCCTACGTGGTGATTCTGCTGCATTATCTGGAGAGGTGGAGAGAGGTCCGTGGCGACTATCCCAAGAACTTTGCAGAGAAAAAAGAATTCAGGAAGATGGTTGCAGACGGGGCGAGGAGTAATCCAGAGGGTGGCGAGGAGAACTTCGATGAGGCAGTCGCAGCCGTGGTCAAGACCATTATACCGACTAGCCTACCAACTAGCCTGAAGGAGGTCTTCAACTATGCTCATGACGATCCGGTATGTGTCAGCACCTTGTTTGTTCTAGTGTGAGATTTGAAGTCCTGACCGCTAACGAGGGCATGTCCAGGTTGAGCAAAGGTCGAGCTTCTGGGTTATTGCAGATGCTGTGAAGACATTCTATGAAAAACACGGTTGTTTGCCACTGCCAGGAAATGTGCCGGACATGAAGGCCCAGTCCAGTGTCTATATTCAGCTCCAAGGCATCTACAAGGCCAAGGCTCGGCGAGACGCCGCTGAGGTGCTGGAAACAGTCAAGCAGACTTCAGGTGGCGAGGATGTTGATGCGGGAGAGGTGGAGACTTTCTGCAAGAATGCAGCTTTCGTCAAACTTATCAATGCCGGGGAGGCGGGCGATGATCGTCTCGCCAAAATCGTTGGTAAGTCATGTTCTTTGTCTGGACAGGGACTACGGCTAAAGGGGCACTCCTTGTATTAACGTGTGCTACAGAAGAAGAACTGTCGAACGACATAAACGCCGAGGCCATGATGATGCCTTTGTCGCTGGTTCCGATCTACCTGGCCCTGTCCGCAACGTCACAGAACGCACTGGCTTCCTCGAAAGAAATCCTGGAAACCATCGGAAACATTGTGCCAGATGCCATCAGTAATGAGCGGCTAGTCAAGGCTTCTCAGGAGGTGGCTCGTGCCGGCGGCGGAGAGCTGCACAACACATCCGCCTTGACTGGTGGAATGGTGGCTCAGGAGATGATAAAGATCATCACGAAGCAGTACATACCGGTGGACAACACCTGCATATTCGATGGCATCAGCAGCAGGTGCCAGGTACTTCGCCTTTAAGCAGCAGGAAGTCTTTGAGATGACTTATCATTTGCTTCTTGTTGATGACAATGTCGGTGGAGGCAACGCCATGCAGCACTACGAACAGAACACCACAAACGCTGGTTCGACACACCGTACCAGCAGCCCTGAGTCAAGGCTCAACCAGTGAGGTTTCGGGAACGCAGGAAAATAGGTGGAGATGTGGCTCTGTCGATAATCGATGCAGACGTGAACCTGGAATCTGGGTCAGTCTCGTCCTTCCGGGCCCCGGGGCCTTGAACCCGGGGCCCACCACAATAGACGGATCTCATCGAACCGCAGGTCCTAGCAGCAGCAACTTGCAACAACCAGGTTATTCCGTGCATGGTTGGCTTGCAGAAACAGTGGGCCGTATGATCGAGGAATCAGAGAAAGATTATTTGAAAGATGCAATCAATTGTCCCCGGAGTCGAGTCCGTCCCAGCATCCGCTCGGTCTAGGCAGTGAACCGGATGAACAAGGCTCGCAGGAATACTCCCAACATGGTTGATTAACGCCACTAATGGCGCAAGTGTAGATCCTGTTCCTGCTCGGTCTATACGTCGGCTCTACTAAGGCGGGATGCCGAGATGTAGGCAAAAAGACCAGATGCTGCCTTTTGGGGTTTGTTTTTATGATATGGTAGTTCAACTGACGGCTGGTAGTGGGGGTACGTGAAACAAGGCGACGTTACGCCGGCCTGCGAACCATGGAAAGACGTAGTCGCAAAGAATGCGGCACAAAAGAAGGAAAGAAAACGGACCACTGCTACCTGGAGAAAGGCTTCCGGTGAAAACCCGGATGCGCTATCCTTTCGAAGGTAGGTGATTTCAGCCCTGAGGATGCTGTGGTTGGTACTTAGTGTGTCATTCTCCCGGGATCTCGCATGATCAACACTCGTACGACGCCAAACTGCAGGCAGCAAAGCTGTCAAGGCATAGCGACACCTGACAGCTAGGCCGGGAGCATGAACAATTCTATTTCTGTCTAAGCCTAGGCAACTGGACCAATGCCCTATTGGAGGATTACAACGGTGCCACGGTTGCCAGCATATCCGTCGCGGCTTGCATTTCCAGCAGGAGGGAAGCGAGGGTTCAGGCTCGGTTGGGCCTCAACCCAGATCGACAGCTTCGGGACCCGGCAAACTTCTTGTCGCAGATGCAAAGTGATGATGCTGGAAGCCGTGTCGTACGACTAGAAATCACAAGAAGCAACATTGAAAGTCTTGTGCACGTCAGTCAACCATTACGCTAATACTATGTGGCTTTTCTCATATGCCGCTACATACCGTGAGGCTCACTTCGCCGACACTTCCCAAATCGGGCTAGGGTGCATTTCCACAACTATGTAGGTGGCCATCCAGATATACACACGATTCGGATGCTGGATGGGGATTTCATGACACTTTTAGCGGGCCTTGGTGTCGGCAAGCAGTCACAGTCTCCCAGCAGTACCCGGCCTGTCATTGGGCAGGCCTGTGGGTACGGTTTCCCTCTGGCTGCATGTCACTGCGTCGGTACCAAAATCCGTAGCGGACAGACGCTGCTGCATTTCAAGCCTCATGCGGTACGGTAGCCGCCAGAAGGATTTTGTCACACTTTCACACAAGACTGCGTCACGGCTAAATCACGATCGTTCAGTACCTCCCTCGGCGTGGTGCCGAGAGCCATATATTAGGTCCGCTGTTTCCAGGCCTAGAAGGGCAGGTATTTAAAGGCAAGTCTGGTTCAGGTCTTCAGACAAACTGCAACTTCCCGCAGATAGGCGCAGCTCAACAAAGCTGGCAACCGATACTATGATACGATACTGACTCTCGCAGGCAGGAATTCAGCATCTGACTTGTAGATCTTTGATGATCATATGCACGCATGCTTCTCCGAGGATCTGGAGCACCTGCATATCGTGCGGTTGTATGCCACCAGTCTGGTTTGCTTGGGTCTTGGCCTTTGTAAAACTGTGGGGAAGGCCCTGCGGTTGCGACTGGTCTGCCGGCTTTTGATGGCCAATTTCTCCGTCAGACACGTATGGGTCAAGTACTTTGGGATACCAGGTGGATATATATGTTTGTCGGACAGTCACAGTGATGTATTGCCCCTCCTCCTATAGGTGTGGTCAACATGCCGAGCCTGTCAAACAGACCAGTAGGACGTGCTAACGAGCCACATCAGTCCATACAACCTTCACTACCATATGCTCCATGATACACCAGCCTGGGTGGAATTGCACTGGCTTTGGCGTTTGCAGTGGGGTGGTCATGTTGTAATCGAGCAAGCCCCCGAACTCATCTACATATACCAGGGATGTACCTTCTCTGAGGCGTCGTGGCTCCGCTTTCGTGGCGTACGGCGCGTTGCGAAGAAGGTCATGACAGTCAGCCGATTGGTTATGCAGGGATACTCTTGGTTCCAAGAGATAGATACATACATGCCGCCGGCATCTGCTACCAAAAGGGCCTAAGAACAGCAGGTGACAGGACGGCCCCCTCCCAACATCGACTACGTCTAGGCGCGGTACCTTCAGTTGCCCCTATGCAATACCGGCCGGTTGGCACCAATCTGGCAAGACCACCGTCATCTCAGCCGCCACTGTCGCATGCATGCAATCGGCCTCGTGGGAGGATGTTGTTGTTGTTGCTGTTGTTGTTGTTGTACTACTCTGATATATGATGCCTAGGTGTGGGAAGCCGGCGCCATGAAGGGACGGCGGAAATTGAACATCGACAGAGTACAAGGCCTCCCCTGCATGTCACATATCAAAGATTTTTCTGTTCGGTTGACCAACACGCAGCCGTCATATGAGGAAAGATCTGACGTGCAGCACCAGCTGAAAGGACATAGACAAGTTATGGACCCCGGTACAGACATGCAGAGATCTCTGGAGATTTTCCGGGCTGGACGGGTGATCACGGCATCAACCTGGGAGACCAGGACTAGCGGGACCCAGGAGGCAATCCCGTGGACATGTGTCAGCCGTGATCAAGGTGCTATAGGCCAAGAAGCGCGAGAGCTTGGGCTTCGTCAATCGTACGTGCCTTTGCTTTTGGGCCCCTGACCATACCCGCGAAGGTCTGGACGGAAACCTCGATCTTTGAACAAGTAAGCATCGCCGAGACGGAAGCAAACCTGTTCTCACACCACAGATTCGGCCCGGCACGACTGTGATTGGGGCCGTACCATGAGGAGTGGAAGCTGATCTGGCTTCTCCATCCGGGGAGGTCGTCACTGTTTGGCTAGATATGCTGACGGCCAATACAGATATTGAACCTTGGGTCATGGGACGAGATGCTCAGGGCCGAGATTCCAGTAGGGCCAACACCAGCCGACGCTGTTCTCCTGGGAACCTGTTGCAGCCAGTTCCCCTTCCGTCGTGAGCGATGCAAGTGATGGAAATCGTGACAACGAGGGGCAGTTAATATCAAGCTGTCAACCACCCGTGAATGACCGTGGCTGTGGCTAAATTGGAGACCAGGAAAAGATGGGGTGAAACTGCACGTCCGTGCAAGGGACGCGATGTCACTTCCGCCACATAATGTGAGAATTGCTTTAGTTGATGCAGACCAGTTCATCCCTTCATTATTCTCTGATCCTACGAACGCACAGAATTGCCTTGTCAAGACGTTGGAGCTGATGTCCGCCAATCATTAGCGAGTGGGCTGGGGCGCGGGGCGCGGAAAAGGATGGTCAATCAAGATACTGGTCAGTCCCATTCCATCCAGTGTTTTTGCTACTGCCATGGCAGGTTGAAGGAGAGACCCCATACTATTATGCTCCGTCCGCTCTCTTGTTCACATACTGATAAAAGTTGTCAAGCTTGCTGTGTACCTTGACCTTAATACGTCGGTCTACATAGATACCTACCTACCTACCTACTTGAGTAGGTACTTCCTCGGCCAGCCCCGCTGCACCACTTTGCCGCGACTCCACCAGGGCAGCATGTGCTTTTCTGTTCCTGGCCTAAGCCACCACGAGGCGGCATCTTTCTGTCTGGTACAAGCACGTTCTTCCTCCTGTCTCCCTGCATTGAGACCCACTGTGCTGTTGCTATAATACGGCCTCGGCCTTGCACCAGGTACAGAAACATAAGGCCCAGACTTGTAGGCGGGGGGCCCGGATCCTGGTTGTCTGGATCTTCAGGCTTCCTGGACCTGGAACCCGATACATGCCATATACAAGTGACTTACATTGAGATCAACTCCCCCTCCGGCTTCCCGCGCATGATACACTACATGGTTGACTGTGGAGCCCCCTTGAAGTACCACAGCATATGCATTCTGAGGCTACTTGGGCTGAGAGACTGACCATGCATCTATCTGTCAAGGGCATTCCCTGTCTCCTTTGCTGGACTCGACCTTATCTACAGAATCCTCTCGCCCCTTTCATACTCCCCCTTCCTTGGCCTCAAACCCGTCGAAGGCTGGCTGATGATGTCTCACCGGTGATGGCTGCTTTCTACTTTGGGACACGGGCTTCCAGATGATTCCTGGTCAGTGAGTGTGTATGAATCCCACACCTTATTGTTTTTTACCTTGTCGCTTGCGCATGCGACTTGTAACAAGACTGTGGGCCACCGAATTGGCCAGTACAATGTTCAGGTCCTCCACCTTCAATCTTAAGCACATGTTCCTTGTGCCAGCCCCTCGCCAGAACACACTACCTCTTTTATACACACCAGTAAGTATGTTTCCGAGTCCCACATCTTCCAGCCGAGTGTAGCACTCCGTAGCTTCGCGATGTACATCATGACCCATGAATGCCACCCACCGGCCTTTTTTACTACTCTCCACCCTTGTCGGGTCTCTGCCGTTCCAGGTTCCCCACAAACAATCCTGGCGATGCGTCACTTGAGTGCCGTTGCCACAGGTCGCTACAGGTCGCTACAGGTCGCTACACATCTACATGTACATGCCATGTCAGGATATAAATCTTTGGTCATGTTCGGCTTCTCCTCGGCCAGGGCTCACAAGAAGACTTCGATGGTATCACCTTCGTCATGACCAAGATCTAGATCAACGTCAATCCTTTTCTGCTCTTGTATATATTGCGCCTCTTTACAACTGTACATGCTTCACAAAGTCGGAACGTTCAGCCGTCTACGCATTTCATTGGTACAGAGTCACTTCTTCTATCTTTCACTTCCCGCGGTCTCGTTGTCTCATCATGGCACCGACTATCCCTTCTTCTGCCCACGGGGGTATGTTCCATACCTTTCAAGGCGTCACCCCGAAGAAGCCAGCTTCAGAACATCAAGAGAGTTCCAAGTCCAGCAACACCGGAGCAGCTAAGAGGATAACAACTCCACATGCCTGTGCTGAGTGTAAACGCCGTAAAATGTAACTTCTTGCACATGCATAGCTGAACGTCTGAGCTCGGTTACTGACCATTCTCCAGCCGATGTGACGGCCAACAACCATGTGGCCAATGTCTCTCAAGCCGGGCTCCAAAGAGGTGTTTCTATGACAAGCATCGGCAACGTGTAATCCCATCTCGAAAGTGAGTTAATTCTCCTGCGGTGAGACGTAGGTTCCATCTAACTTCAACAGGACACTTGAGGCTTTATCCCAGTCCTTGGAGGAGTGTCGCTCGATCCTCAAGAAGCTATATCCCCGTCACGATGTCCAGACGCTGTTGCCACTGTCAAGACGCGACCTTCTGGACCTTCTCGAGCGCCCGGTCGTTGATACTGCCCTGAGTGGACTACCATCACCGGCTCTCACATCAGCAACTTTCACGGCCGAGCTCGACTCACCAGTATGCTCGGCGGAGAACTTGTCCGGCCTGGAGCAGCTACCCGGACAGGACGCTGAGTGGGACGAGGAGAGAAGAGCCAGGGAACCCATTGCGGTAGAGGCAGATGATATCAGCGGACTGTCCCTTTCAGTTGACCGCCAGACTTCCTACTTGGGGGCTTCGTCCATCAAGGCTGCGTTGATGGTCATGCTAAAGGTCCAACCACAACTGCGAAGTGCTCTGGCCGCGCCCCTGAACAGTTCTGAGGTCCCGCACAGCTTCCCCCCTCCTCGTACAAGATCATCATCTCAGAAAGATCCCCAAAGGATTCCGTGGTCATGGAAGGGCCAGACGCTTATCGATGCCTACTTCAAGAGGACGCACGTGTTCACACCTATGCTGGACGAGACATCTTTCCGGGCCGACTACCTAGAGGGACAGCGGTTTGACGCTCCTTGGCTGGCGCTCGTCAATATGGTCTTTGCCATGGGCAGCATTATGGCCATGAAGTCTGATGACTACAACCACATCAACTACTACAACCGAGCAATGGATTACCTGCCCATGGACTCGTTCGGAAGCAGTCATATCGAAACTGTGCAGGCCCTGGCCCTCATTGGTGGCTATTATCTGCACTACATCAACAGGCCAAACATGGCCAATGCCGTGCTTGGTGGAACCATCAGGATGGCAATCGCCCTTGGTCTTCACAGGGAGAGCCTTGCACAGAGTACCAGTGACGTTGCTGCAGCTGAAACACGGCGTCGCACATGGTGGAGCCTATTCTGCTTGGATACCTGGGCCACCACGACCATGGGCCGCCCTTCGTTTGGACGACTAGGCCCTGCTGTCAATCTCCGTGCCCCTGAGTTTGGCATGAGCCCGGCCAGGGACTCGTCGCAGAATGCGGGGATCCTGCCCCTGATCGAGAACATCAAGTTCTGCAAGATCGCCACTGCCATCCAGGACTCGCTCGCCATCGCACCCCTCCTGCCCACAGACGACCGCCACAGCCTGGACGGCCAGCTCGTGAACTGGTACAGCAACCTCCCGTGGCTGCTGCGGACCACGGACCCCTGCGCGGAGCCGCTCTACATCGCCCGCTGCATCATGAAGTGGCGCTACCAGAACCTCCGCATGCTCATCCACCGGCCGGTCCTCCTCAGCCTCGCGAGCGCCAACGCGCAGGCGGCGGCCGACGTCGACGTGGCCGCCGTCGAGGCGTGCCGCGAGCTGGCCCGGCAGACCATCGAGGAGATGGCGCGCGAGTGGACGCGCAACCAGATGTCCGGGTGGCACGCGGCCTGGTTCCTCTACCAGGCCGCCATGGTCCCGCTCGTGTCCGTCTTCTGGCAGTGGGACAGCCCCCGCGTCCCCGAGTGGAACAAGCAGGCCGAGACGGTCATCGAGCTCCTCGGCTCCATGGGCGACTGGTCGCTCGCCGCCCGCCGCAGCCGCGAGGTCGTCTGGCGCATGTACGAGGCCAGCCGGACCATCGCGCACACCACCACCACCACCACCACGGCGGCGGCGGTGCCGGCGAGCGCGGGCTCGTCCGAGGGGCCCCTGACGCCGAACTCGCTGCAGAGCCTCGCGTTCTCGACGGAGATGGGTGGCCTGCTGCCGCCAGATGATGACCTGCACATGTCGCCTGTCGGGCTTGGCCCGGATGGCATCCCGTTCATGGACATGCTTGAGCAGCAGGACCTGCTCATGGACCCCGACGGCGCTTACTGGGCACAGCCGGAGGACATGGGGCTCGACCCGTACTCGACCGTCCAGGAGGGCAGTATGGGGTTAGGACAGCAGCACCCTCTCGACTACAGCTTCCTGACGGCGGCAGCGGCTAGTCATCCCGGCTCGCTTGAGAGCAGCTATCCATTCGCTCAATAAGATGAGGACATGCGGGTTGGGCTGGGCACGGAATGAGAGCCCTGTGGTTTCATTTTTCCGGTTACATCCATCGATCCGTACTTCTTTACTTGCTAGCGGGGATCACGGGTTCTTGTTTTTTTTCTTCAGGGAAAGGCCTCGTGGCTTGTATATGCATCTGCGTTGGGTCTATGGAGAAGGGGGAAGTGGCTGGGTGTGCTGTATACTTTCACGATTTTGACGAGTCACAAAACAACAACATGGAAGGCACATTTGTCTTTTGCTATACCAACGAGACTCAAGTCCGGGGCACACCGAATGGGAGATGTTTTAGATGGCTAATACCCACGTGTCTTTCGGGATGACTGTATGGATGGATGATTTATGACCGGAATGCAGCAAGGCGGCCTGCAGCAGAGCGGGTCAAAACAAAAAAAAAGAAGGAGTATGGGATTCGGAGCCGGGCAGAGGCGCGGTGAAGCGAGTCGGCAGAAGCACCTCGTGAGAGCATGTCGTCCGAGTCTTTTTCGCAAGTAGACAGTGAAGCGCACAATTGCACGAATGAAGTTGAGGGCGAAGAGAAATAAACCTCCGTACCACGTCAATGACTAGACCATCGAGCCCCCTCTTCCCGAATGTTACAAGACGATGACTGTGGCTGCGACCTGTGCCCCATTCGACACCCATCCCGTAGCTTTGTCCAGTAGCTTATCCGGTAGCTTAACCACAAGCACATGCAGGTCCGACAGCTGCGGTGCAAGCGTGTTCGCGTAATGTCAGGCATGCGGATCGCGACGCCACCACAATGCCGGGTCCCATCATCTGCAGCATCACATCGGCTCAAAGTCATCTGTGAGCCGTGACGCCAGCGAGGCGGTACGCCGTCATCACCTCCAGTCAGGACTCTGTCATCAAGAGGGCCCAAGAGGGTCAAAACGTGGCCCCCTTGGGTTGAACGTGGCCCCTTTGGGTTGGGTTCGAGCTCATCTAAACGGTGGCAAGAAAGGGTGGTCTCTCCAATACTGACAGGCGGCTAAGTGAGATGCTGGACGATCACCTCGAGGGATCACCATGGCTCTGGCATATCAGACTTCTTCCATGGTTCTTCCCGGGGACTCTTGTTTTCCCCGACACCCCGGATTGGCGACAAGTGAGTTAGATGAGAGGGGGGTCGGAAGCTTTCGAAGAAGAATCTGGACCGTCTTCCCGGGAGACCCTGCCTTCCAGGGAAAGGATCAAACATACAGTAAAGTCCCATTGTACCGGGACTCGACTCGTTACATCGTGGTCGTCGTGACATGACAGACAGCTCAAAACCCAAGACGTTGAGTGGGTGGATAAAACCTTGGTGTCATAGAATCCGTAGACGATAGTATCAAATCAGGGGGACCAGGTGACACTTGTGATCGCCTCGCTTGATTTCTTGGCAGACCCCAAGTTTCGGCATTGTAGATTGCCACATTGGTACTATGCAGTATGTATTTTTAACGGCTTTCTGTTACACAAGCCTAAGCTCAGTGAAGTTGTAGAACATAAAGGAACCTTGGAGGTCTTGGGTGTAGCACTGCATAACACCGTACGCGATCTTGATCACGAGAGAGCTTTGACATTCGCGGGGATGCATAGGCGACATCGACTAGAAGGGGGGGGAAGGGGGAAGAACTGCAGGCCAAGGCACTTTGATGACTGAGTCTCTACCCCCTCTTCTCTTTCTGTGGTAACGGTGTTGTGTATGGTTCGAGTCCAAGAGTATCGAAGGTTTGTTTGTAGACGGAAGTCCTTGATGTTCAAGTCGCATGTCACGATGCCCTCGTGGAAGACTAGCGGCTTGGTGGTTGCAGAGGTTGGAGAAGGTTCAAATCCCATTTGAGGAGAAGTATCAGATGGAGACAGTACCTAGGCATTGTAAGCAGGCGATTGGTTGGGCAGTCTAGGTACTTTGGTAGTCGACAAAACCTTGGCAGGGGGCCAAAGCCAAATGAAACCCTGAAGTATCACGGAGTTGCGGCCCGTCGCGGATTATAGATATCGAGGTTCAGGTACTTGAACAGTACTCGTCACCCACAGCATGGACATCTGGAATATGAGGTTATCAAGACTGACCTAGGTACTTTACAGTATGCCTAGGTGCTCCTTCTCTACCTAAGTACTTAAGTAGGTACCCAGTTAGGTACATAATACTTAGCTAGGTTACCTACCTAGGTAGCACCCCACCCCCACCAGTTGGCAGGATTGTGGTGTGGAATTCAAATAATGCGGGGAATTCTTGAAGTAAACCTATCTAGGTAATCCATGCGGGGAATTTTAAAACAAACTTACTTACCTGGGCAATCCATGCGGGGAAAGGGGGGACCTGTATGCAAACCACAGTACCTAGGTACTTAGGCAACTAAGTAGGCATCATCTACCTACCTACCTACCTACCTACCTGGGTAGGTATGCAACCCTCACTACCCGGACAGGCTTGGTGTTATTCCTTTTGTCACTCCCTAGTCGACCTGTAGTAGATCCTTGAATGGTCCCGCGGGAGTTGTGACGATTTCAGGGCTGACGGGCGTACGGAAGTAACCCTTGATATTGGGGAGGTGCGCATGACCCCAGAGTCACATCCCTTGGAAGGCAAGAAGGCCCTTCGGGCCTCAAGCCTTAAATTAAAAGCCTTGGAGCCTTGAAACCAGTCTATGACACAGTCGAGCCGTCGTCATCTGTCCGAAGGAGCCGGTCGAGAGAAAAAAAGAAGGGGAAGGGGCAAGGGGGACGGGGCTGGGGGGGGGGGCACAGTGGAGAGAGAGAAAGAGGTAGGAAGAGAGAGAGGGAGAGGGAGGAAGAGAGAAAGGGATGGAGGGAGAGAGAAAGGATGCGGACCAAGATCCTCTGTCGAGCATGGCAGATACTTGTTCATCCTACGGGGCGTACAGACTGTGCAGATGCAATCACCTGGAATGGTCTGGACTACACACCAGGACGGCTCGAATGTCACACTATCCGCCGCACCCCAACAAGCGAACGCAACGTCTAGGCGGAGTATCTTCACACATTCTGTCTGTGAGTTACACAATAGCACGCGGTTTGATCGCCAAGAGAGTCCACAGGCCCTATCTCTACTGACTTCGGTTTAGGCTCTGCATATGGTTGCTGAACGAGGTTGCGATCCAGGCGCAGCCCTGCCGGCACTTATGTGCAGGTGTCAATCAAGCAGACCCGGTGAGTCTCTTGACAGCATTCTGGATCGATCTCTCTAATCTGTTCTCTGAGATGCTGAGATGCAAGGACAGGGCTGTGATACTGCGCCATACTCGCAAAGGAGTGCCATCACTCAACCGCAGCACTTACGTCGGTGCCCGCCAAGTGCCATCGATAGCGACCAGCCTTATGGTAAGGGTGGGCCTGGAGGTGGTCTACCTTCGGCCTTCCTGCCCGAGGTTCTGAGACTACCTAGGTAGCCGAAGTTCAGACGGTCAAAGACGAGGCACAGGCACTTCACCCTAGGTAGCCTCGCCAACTAACATGGTGCGGAATATGAAAGACACTGGTGGCAGGTTTGGCTACATACCCTGGGGTACCAAACGTCTTAGAGGGGCAAAAGCAATCGATTCCCACGTCAGGTGATTCGACGACGGTGCAAGTGGTGGAAGCTTGTTTGTCCAACGGGTCACCGCATTAGATTCTCTTCATTCTTCTTCTTCTTCGTTTTCTTCTGCTTCTGCATGAACTGAAATCCGTGAATTGGGGCCTCAAGTGCTCACAGCGCCCTCGGGTGCCTACCAAATCAATTGGAACCCGTCAGGAACGCTCGGATTTACGCAGATCTTTGCCTGTGACCACCACGCCGTGAGCACCGCGCCACCTGATGGGCGTCCAAGACCCATCTATGCCTTACTTGGAGGCACTGCAAGCGCAACACTCGCGAGGAACGAAGCCGACGCAACCAGTTGACCCCCAGCAGGCCCTTCGGGGCCTAGGGCTGCTGCCCAGGGTCTGGAGTGGGGTTATGCAAGACACCAGGGTGCCTACAGCTTGTACCAAAACCACATGCAATGGGTATTAGTTGTAACGTTATTATTATTGTAAACCTGGCTTCGATTGCCGTCAATCTTGTTGCCAGATGTCGCTAGAATATTGAGGCGCTACGTTTAAATTGGGGGAGACCAGATTTCTAGTTTAGAATCAAAGGAAAAAAATTGTTTTGTTTTTGGATGAAGCCTGGAGTAGCCGTTGCAGACTCAAGCTGGAACTCTATACCGGATCATCAAACTTCGAAAAGTGTTGCTCAGAGACTAGCCAACCCTACCACAACATATAACACTCATCTGGGGGTGTTTTGAAGTTGAAGCTGAGATGATGTATAATAAGTCGTCCTAGACAGGGATCCTATGAAGTAGTAAACACTTACAGCAGCGCAAAACTCAGGTGAATCTGTAGGAAGCATTGACTTCTGTCTGGTAGACTCTCAGCTCTGCCTACTGCCTGTGGAAGGTGTTGTGAACAATGATAATGACCGGGGCATGGCACCTGGGGCCAGTATTCTTCAGCGGTAGCTATTGAGGCATAGGAAAGAAACATCGCCGGCACCGCCATGTACACTACTCAACTTCAACTTGATTCTCCCCGTGTGTAATTTCGAACCAGGTATACTGACCTAGGCGGAACCATTGAAGTAACATGAGAGATGAAACAAGAGTCACGCATCATTGATAGTACGGCCGGCCCCTACACACTACCTTAGGGTACCTATGCTAAGGGCAATAGACTGGTCTGCACGTGTGTTGGCGGTACCCTAGTGTTCCTACAGATGCAAAAGAGGTCCATATGTAACCTATATTAGTAAACGATAGACGGAAAAATGACATGCCGTATAGACAGGGAGAACTTGTAATACCCGTCCAAGCAGATATCATGTATGTATAAATCGTAGGAAAAAGGGCTTAAACCCTCATAGGTGGTTTCTCTTCTTTTATTGCAATTATTTCACGGATAATCATCCCACACGATTTCAGAACATGTGAGCTTAGATGAGAATTACCGAAAGGGTATCGACACTCAGATATTCGACCGAAACTTTCCAGTAGAACATAATATGTCACGGCATCGTACCTTCCTCCCTTGAGTTACACCTACCTACCTAGGCGAGGACAACAAAAACAGAAAGAGCACCCTTACACTTTCCATGTCCGTCATTTATATCATGACAGTGTATTTTGCGAGTCCATCATTGATATTTGCCAACTTTCCAACAAGATCAATGGGCATCGAACGGGGGGCATACTTCGACATTCTGTTGCATTAAGGTGAAGCCGGGTTGTGGCACACTGTATTAGTTTCATCCGAGGCTATTTCGAACCTCCGAGAAACTTAACTTCAAAGAACTAAGGGGGGCACTGACTATGAATTACACCAACCTTAACGGATGTCCTAGCAGCTATAGGGGAGAGGGACTAGCACCGGAGCCAGCTGTTACCTAGGTAGACGCGTATAGTGCGCGATAGCGATGGCACTATCGCGATTAATTTACTCTTTTACCTTATTCAAACCGGTTCTTTTCGGATAAAAGTTGATATAGCTAAAGCCTGGTCATTCTATTCCAGCCTCTCCTTCATCCAATAAAAGAATAAAGAACCCTGGAGAACATTAACCACGTCCAATCCAGTTACGCGGTGCTGGAGCGGTTGATAGCTTCCACCGCCAGCACTTGAGGCCAATCCGGGTCGGGTACCTGCGTATTATATCAAACAGAAGGACGGAACAAGGCACAGAATATCTGGAGACATCATCCGGAGGACAACCGGATCTGCCATTCCATTTCACATGTACCTGGGGATCAAGGAAGGGTCGCCTGGGCAGCTCTCTGGAACCACAAGCTGATTGGGTAATGCGCATCCATTATAAAGAAGCCTCCTCTCTCTGTCAAACGGGCGCACTGGGTATTGCACCTTCACCACGCGTTCGAGTCCGTACGCAGCAACTATTGTTACGGCCGTGTCAGTACAGCAGTGGTGTAAAGGGAATGCGGGCTACTGCAGCAAAAGTGTCGCACAAGATCCAAACAAATTCCGATCCGGTTTATCTTTCATCTTCTTGTTTGGACCCAGGATGACAAGAAGCCTTGCTCCTGTTCCGCCTCACCCTCTCACATATTCCGCACTTTCTTTGCTGAAACCACAATGGGGTCACGACAGGACCAAGGAAGGGGCGATGTTGGAAGGAGATCTGCATGTGGAGGGGTCAAAGAGCCACCGGCTTATTGTACCGGTGACAGTTGATGCTACCTACTTGTACGTACTTTATTAGGGCCTGGTATGCTCTAATATCCCTACTAGCAATAATTATTTTACCTGCACGTGAGCACTCCCTGCTGGGCTATGATGCTATTCGCGACCTCAATGGTGGCTTGCCCAAGCAAGCCTAAGTGCTGATGTCAAAACTTACATGTGACAGGCCACCCCCTCCAACAACCACCTTGGAGACCCTTTCCAGGCGGGCATAAATTCCTCCTTCTAACCTTCCACCATTGTGGTGTTCCTGTCCACCTGTAAGTGTTAACTCCGTCTCATGATCACCCAGTGTTCTTGGCAGGCACTGATTGTATTCGCTCGTAGAGCCTGACGAACCTTGATGGGACCAAGCTTACTGTCGAACCGAGGAAGACGTACCCCCTCCCTCCTCCATCTACTTCCTGCCTTCGCCTGGCACTGATCAACCCGACCTTGAAATACGCCCATCTTGTCCAGCTCCCCTTGTCCTGAATCAAAGGGGGATCACATTTGTCCCGACCTCCGACTTGACACTGCCTTGTGTACAGCACGATCAGGAGCTCTTACTCGCTGAGCAGTGCTGGCAATGCCGCAACAGACCCGAAGTCTGGAATTGTCTCACTCACAAAGCTGACTGAGACATCCACCTGGAATCTATTCCAAACGTTTCACAGTACAACATCTTCCCATATAAACTGGAACTTGTTGATCTCTCCGCGAGCCTCGCACGTCCAACACTCCTACTGTGCTAGAGCCTGGTTTGCAATTGAAGGGACCCGTTCACACGATGGTCCCCCGAAGCTTTCCGCCTCCGGATGATGCAGAATCCGAGCTTCTGTTTAGGGAGTCGAATATCCCACCATGGCGCTTTGCATTCCTTTGTGTCGGGTTGGTTGATCCTCTGTGCAATGCAAATATCCAGTCTCCTGGTTACTGACGTATCGAACAGTCTCTGCCTTGGCTTGTTCATCTCGATGCTTGATGCATCGATTGTTGCTACTAGCTTGTTCACTATTGGCGCAGAGTTTGACGATCTGGAAAGGATCAACTGGGTCGCCCTTGCTTACACACTGGCATTTCTGGGGTGCGCTGTTTTCTTTGCCCGAATGGCCGACATTGTTGGCAGACGGAATGCCTTCGTTGCAGCCTTCATAATTTTCTTCTCGTTTTCTCTCGGCTGTGGGTTCTCTCAGAACCTCGATACCCTCATCGCCTGTCGGGCACTCCAAGGCATCGGCGGGTCCGGCCTGTTCTCAGTCACCATGATAATTTTCCCCGAGATGAGCCCACCAAAAGCGAGAAAGGTCCTTGCTCCTCTTATTGGAATGGTCATCTCGACGTCTGGGGTTCTTGGCCCCGTTCTCGGTGGGCTGTTCACCCATTATACTACATGGCGGTGGGTGTTTTGGATCAAGTGAGTCTGCTTTACCTCTGCTTGCTGCACTCGCTTTGTGGCCCCGACAAGCTGACAGTGATCACAGCGGCCCTATCGGATTTGTGGCTGTGGTTCTTTTCTACCTAGCTTGGCCGAGACCTGAGCATCTTCCTACCATGCACAAGCGGTCCTGGAAGGACTTGGATCTCCTAGGGTCCTTCCTCCTCATCGCAGCCGCAGTCCTTGTTGTCTTCGCATTTCAAAACGCTGGAGACGACAAAGTTGAGAATCCATGGGCCAAGGGCATGTTCATCGGGCCATTGGTGGTCGGGCTTATAATCTGGTTTGTACTGTTCATGTGGGAGGACGCGCTCGAACACCATTGGAGCTACAAGATGGCAGCTCTGCCTCTTATATTGATTCGCAACCGAGTCTTCGCCGCAGCTACGCTTAGCACTATTTTCCTCGGGTTCGCCTACCTGGCAACACTATACGCCGTGCCCCTCCACCTGCAAGTCGTCAACGGCAAGAGCTCTGTGATGGCCGGTGTCATGATGCTCCCGATGCTAGGCAGTACCGGGATTGGCAGTATGCTTACGGGGGCTTTCAGCAAGAAGCAGAACCGGTTATTCGAGACCATGACGATAGCTACCATTTTGGTGACGCTAGGCCTCGCGCTCGAGACGACAGTGTCAGATGCTGCCGAGCTGGAGCCCAAATTCCTGGGATTTCTGGTATTCATCGGCCTGGGTTATGGCATGATCACATCGTCTGCGACGATCTTCACAACTATAGAGGCTCCCATCATGGAGCACGGTAAGTTTACAGCCGGCATCAAATCCAGAGCCAGACAGAAGCTGACAAGATATCCCATCAGCCCCTGCACAGGGCATAATCGCACAGTCCCGCATGCTCGGGGGAAGCATTGGCATTGCAATGTCATCAGCGGTCCTCGCAGCGCAGCAGAGATCGCAGCTCGCCGGGATCATCTCGCCGTCGGCGCTGTCGAACCTACACAACAGCGGCTCCAGCCTGACGCCGGCCCAGTACGCTGCCATCCGCAAGACGTACAACGATTCCTTCACGGAGACGATGAAAGTGTGCGCCATCATCGCCGGCGTTGGTGTTCTCCTTACCATGGGGACGTACCGCCGCGATCGGGTGCCGCTGCACGCGCAGAGGGAGCAGCAGGTCCGTGACGAGATCGCGCGGCGGCGGGCGGAAAAAGATGCCGTGAATGCGGTGTCTCAGTCCTCTGGCTGATCGCTCGGCTGGAAGAGGTAGGCGGCCATATCATTCTGCAGTGATGGGACGGGCGTTATGGGCTTCATTCAGATATAACGTTGTAGGCTACATCAGGTGGAAGAAGGAACAGACGCAGGCTTGTCTGCATGGTTATGCATGGCGTTGAGGATGTTGGCTATATTGTATTTTGCAGGAGTTCCATGGTCAGGGGAGTTGCTTGTGCGCTGGGGACATCCAAGTCACTCGTCCAAGTAGTAAATTGAGATACTCAAAGAATATATCTAAATCGTTCAGAGACCCGTTAGATTTGTATACACTTCTCTTGACAGTACCCATTTACGTACTACCCATTTTTTTCACATATCAGGATGGGCACCGTTGACCTCTCCCCTTGATGAACCTTACTCAAGGACCTTCTTACCGACCGCTGTCTATTGTAGTAGGGGAAGGAGCGGTCGGTTTGTTTACGGTGTATTTAAGAACAGCTTTAGTAAAGCAAAGATACTGGGGACCTTTTCTCCAGAACATCAATCTTACTACCTATAACGGGCTGGCCCCGTTACATATATACTTTACCTCTTTTCATGTGTAGTAAGGGAAGGAGCGGTTGGTTTGTTTACTGTGCATTTATGAACAACTTTACTATAGTAAACACACTAGAGATCTTTTCTCCACAACATATTAATATACTACCTAAAACGGGCTTGCCCCGTTACATACTTTACCTCTTTTTACTACCTACCTAGCTAGGTATCTACTTAGAAGTTACCTAGGTACCTAGGTCAGTCCTCAATCAGAGGCCGGTCACCATCTGGGGCAATAGTTACGCAACCCGAGTATAGAACAAAGATTAGGTTTGATCAAGTTGTAAGGCAACACATTGTGTTTCTGAACTGAGTGTGAAACGACGATGACGACTAAGAACCAAGACTTTAAGGAAAGAAGCTATAGGGAGGACCTTGAACTTATATCTGTGGACCAGATGACGATGTCCACTGGTCTCTACCAGTTGACGACAATGGAAGATCCACGCGTCAATGATTATATACTCAGGAACACTAGTACCTGGTTTTTTCCAGCTTCAATCCCGTCCCTTCCCCCTTTTCGAAACGTGTTCTAAGTCCTACGAATATCACAATGCAGAGTTCAAAGCTCAGAACGGTTGTAATAGGGAAGGCCACAACGATTCAGACAGAAGATGTCCGGAGGCAAGAGGGCCGGTTGGATGATACGAGAAGTAAATGCAATCACATCAAATTAGGGACCTGACAACCAGTCAGGGTATGGTCTGACCTAGTAGGTTTGGACCAGGCCTGTTATGTGCATTGCACTCCTGCTCAACACGTTACTCGATGATATTTTTGGAACTCCTGAAGCAACAACCGTCACACCCTCACGACCTTCGGTGCATCACACCAGCAGCGCCCTATTTCTTGTTAGCCATACTGTCCAAGGGAACCCAGAAACGCCATCGGGAACCTACCTGGTGCTGCGGGAAAACCAAAGTATCAGCAATGACGACGTTCTCTCGTCGTGTGGCCGAGAAGACGACAATCTCAGCGATATCGTCAGGCGTCAGGGGATCCACACCACTGTTGATAGGAGTTAGTTCTGTGCCCCTTCCGAGGGTTATTTCATGGAGTCACATACGCGTATACGGCGTCCGCCTTTGTCTTGTCTCCGTAGAATCGGACAACAGAGAATTCCTATAACAGTATTAGTAACAAAATCCCTCAGGGAACCCGATAAGTCTCGAGTATGGGTAAGACAAACCGTCTCAACCTGACCGGGGTCAATCTCGATAACTCGAATCCTCGTGGCAATCAGCTCCTTCCTCAGAGCGTCTGTGAAACTTCGAATCGCGGCCTTCGTAGCACAGTAGATACTTCCACCAGCATATGGCTCGCGGCCAGCGATGGAGCCGATGTTGATGATATCACCCGCGCCACCATTCTCCCTCTTGTTGAAGATGGGCAGGACAGCCTGGGTCATGTTGATGAGCCCCGTCACGTTCGTAGCGAACATGACATTGATATCCTCCTCGGCAATTTCAGGCGCCTTAGCGACGCCCTTAACAAGGCCTCTGCTAGGTCGTCAGCTTCACGCTTACTCACTCCCTCTCGCGGGGGCAAACGGGTTCATACGCATTGTTCACCAGCACGTGGATATCCTTGAACTCCTCGGGCAGGTTCGGCACAAACTGGCGCACCTCCTCGGGCTTGCTGACGTCCAGCTGCACGGGCAGGACCTTGACGCCGTCGCCGACCTCCTTCTTGATCTCGGCCGCGACCTGGTGCAGCGTCTCGATGCGGCGCGCCGTCAGGACCAGCTTCAGGCCGTTCTGGGGCGCCGTCCGCGCGAACTCGAAGGCGGTGCTCTTGCCGATTCCGGAGCTGGCGCCGGTGATCACAATGGTCTTGCCCTCGAGGCGTTTGGCGGCGGCGGCGGAGGCCATGGTTCTCTTGAAGATGCCGGTGTTAAGCGGGAGCTTGGGTACGGCTTGGCGGCGTGGGATCAGGTGCTGAACAGTCCGGAATGTTGTCCTTGCGGTGCGAAACATAAGACTCGGGAAGAATTGAGGTGACAGAAATTAGCTCGGAGGGAATGAGAAGGGACTTCTGAGAGAGAAAAAACCAAGCTACTGCAGATGAATCAACAACTATTTGGAAATCCACGGAGTCGTTTCTCAAGCACGCAATTCAACGGAGGAACTTACCATAGTACGGACCCGTAGATACATGATAAGGGGCCGCCTGGAAAGTGGGCATAGAGCTCAAAGCTACCCCTCCGTGCCCCTCATCCGGCAATGCCAACCCCGAGTTCAGGGTTCCTAGGGTCCAGAAATTAGTGGGGCTTTGTCAAGTACGTGCATACCTGCCCAGGTGGGTACTTAGAGTAAGTATGTACTATACCACGGGTCCCCTATACCACCTGCGCGACTCTTTTACAAACTGTTTCCGGTTTAAGTTCTGTTGGCTATCGTTCAGAAACTCTGAAACTATTCCAGGAAAGAACTATACAAGGCCTATTTACACCTTCCGTTCTTAGATACCCTGATACCCTTCCTTCCTCGGAGTACTCTTTCTATCTTGAGTATATAGTTTGCTTCGGGCTTGATATTAGCTATTCTAGAGTTGAATTCCAGCCTTCCTTTTACGTAGCTATAGCTAAACTGGCCGTAACCGTAATTAGTTATTTAGCTGTTTTCTCGATCTTAAGATCTCTTTATAAAGTCCTCTTGAGGTTGGGATCCTAAAGTTATATTCTTTTATAACATTCCCTCCTTTTCTTAGTTCTTACCTAGGTACCAGATCTATAAAGAGAGGACAGAGACAAAAAGGAAGGTACGAGTAGCTAGATTCTATCTGCTTTCTTGAAATGGCTCTGAGCCTTAAAACGATTCTAGGTAGATACTGTCGTAAGGACTAGTAGACATCGTCATCTAGTCTACAGATATAAGTCAAAGGTCCTCCCTATAGCTTTTCGAAGTTTAGTTTTCAGTTATCATCGTTGCTGTACACTCAATCCTAATACACATTGCGTTGCCTTACAACTTGATCAGACCTAATCTTTTGTTCTAATTAGTCTTTGGTTGCGTGAGGGCGCTTACGTAAGCCACCTTGGCGCACCCTTAACACCATTTCCTTCCCCTCCAGACTTAGTTAGTTTCTTTCTCTAGACAACAACACACACACTGGAATTGAGGACTGTAAACACACATACAGACGTGCCTGTTTCTTCAGTTTGACCCAGATCGTGTTGAGCCATTCCTGACACCTTGCCCCAGGGTGCCCCCAGTCATGGTGACCGGCCTCTGATTTACTATACAAACACTTGTCTTAGTCACAACTTTTAGAAGAGGTAAAATTAGATAGGAGGTTAGGTGATGTAAATATAGAATTGTACTTCGTAATAACAATGCAAAATGCTAAAGGGTCGTTGCACGGTCATGCTTCCGGGCTCACCCGGAACGTAGCCCGGAGCTTGATCCGGACAGCACCGGAACCCACCGGAACCCAGCCGGCATCTCCCACAAACATTCTTCTTCACTCTACCTCACTCCACATGGCAAAAATAGACAAAAATACACGTTCTAGGTCATACCGGGGTTTGAACCCGGGACTCAGGAAAGCTGAAAGCTATCAAAATCCTGCGTGCTAGCCACTACACTATACGACCGACTCTTTACAGAAATTTGCAGGGAGTTTTGACTCGCTTCCAACCGCTGACTCCGGTGCTAGTTCCTCTCCTCCACGGCTGCAGGACACCAGTGGTTAAGACCTACCATATTAGAACTGAAGTAACTTATAATCTACCTCGCGTACAAGCACATATCGAGGGCTTACGATAAAACATGAATTGTCTTGTAAATTTGATCGCATCTGCACCAAGATTTGCAGACTGCCTACCTAAGTATATCGTCAACTACACACCCGTGAACCAAGATTCCAGTTCTACCTGCACCGCTGTTTCTTTAGAACGAAATGTCCACCCCCCCTGTCGAACCAATTATTTCACACACCACACAATCATAAAACTACTTTTTAATATATCTCTACGTATACTATTCTGATAATCGTGTAACTAACTGTATTAGAACCGCATAGTCTTAAGCTATATAAGTATAGAAATCATATACTTATATCATCCATATATACCGCTATAGAGGGATAAGTATTAAGTTTGTCTGAGAATAAAATGTCACCCCCCTTTGTTTAACTGAATTTTACTACACACATCTACAGATTTATAAATCTAACTTTTTCAAACCTTATTTATTTTTGGATTTTAAGTTTATCTTATACCCGAAGTTATAGGAATCAGGACTATATATTAGTTAAGATATTAGTGAATATGTGGTAGTTTGTAGTGAATCTAGGTGTGGTGTGTGAGAGAAATGGGATGGACAGGGCGGGGGTGACATTTCGTTCTAAAGAAACAGCGTACTGACGGCACAGGAAGGTTGAGCCCCGTCAACTACACAAGAGCTCAACGCCAGCAGTAAAAAGTGGCACAGGTTTCTCTTCGGCCCTTTGCGCAAACGAACAATCGCTGAATCCGGTAATTTGACCTTTCAAAGCCAAGTTTGCTCGCTTAAAAGGGAAAGACTGAATGTGGAACTTCAGCCGGTGAAGTGGAAAGCGAAGGCCGAAGAAAACCTCGTCGAGTCTCCTAGAGAATGGGGATCCGAGGCCTCACGGCAACATTGAAGCCGTTTGCCTCCCGATCTCAGCTGAGTGGCCGTGTTGTTATTGACGGCCCGGCACTTGCCTACCACATCCTTCACATCAGCCGCGTGGAGCTCGCATCTTCGACAACGCTGGAGGAACCGTCATACTCTATCTTGGGCTCGAAGGTCATCCAATGGCTCGACAGCCTACAAGGTTGTGGGATCGAAGTGTAACTACTATACTTGGCCGGTGTCTTTTTGTGCAGGTGTGCTGACGGCTGAAAAGGGCGGCGATTTACTTTGACGGATACCTACCTGCCTTCAAGAAGGACGAGCGTCTTGATCGGATATACCAGAGCTCGAACATATCCAGCAATTATTTCACATCGACAATCTCTGGAATTCCAGCCGGTAGCAAAAGTCGCTCTTCATCCCAGGCATTAGGAGTTCGTAACAATGCTCGGCAACTACCCATACCGGCTTTCATTGTCCCCGCCATCCTCGATGCTCTGAGACCGTCGGAGAGGTACGGTCATCTTGTTCACCTTGTCCCGGCAGAAGCAGACTCATTCTGCGCTGACGATGTCAAGAGAAAAGGCGGAACAGTTATCACTTCAGACTCCGATCTCCTTCTTTACGATCTGGGGTCTAGTGGGAACGTCGTGTTCCTCAACGACCTCGACATTCCAGCGGACGGGGTGAAGGCAATCACTGCCTTGACGTACAGTCAAAGCGCGTTATGTGACAAGCTGTCACTTGATTCCGGCCAACAAGGTATGCTCTCGTTCGCATTCGAGATGAAGATGGATCCTTACAGAACCCTTGCATCTTGGGTCTCACGGTCGAAGCGACAACATTCGGCCACCACTTTTGCCTCAGATTACGCGGATTTCGTCTCTCAGTATCTCAACGGCCCCGGTGCCAGTTTCACAATACCAGACTACATAAGTCATCTCGACCCTAGGATATCCGAGTTCATCCTGGGCTGGACAGGCAACGCTGCCGTCGAGAACTTGACGCCAAACACACTGCCTACGGAAAGCGCTGTGTTATACCTCCCTCCTCTTCTCGACCGGTGGGACCAAGCCAGCGCCTGGAACCCAAGCACATCGATACGGCAGCTGGCGTACAGCTTCAGCCGGGGGACACAGGACACCAGGTCGATAGTCGTGGAGTATCGGCGGACGCTGTCCAGAACCTCCAAGGGGCAGGCTGTCGAGTTGCTCGAGGACGTGCAGGTGGCGGAGGTGCTTAAAGAACTCCTGAGCCTGTGCAGGAAAACCGTCAAGAAGGCTACGGGTCCCTCGCAACTACAGTGGGCGGCCTGGTACCTGTGCCTGGAGGTTCGTTACGCCGCAGACCAAGGCAATGAATCGTTGGCCATGAAGCTCTGGCGGAAGGCGAGCAAGTCCAAGGGGCAGTTAGACCCGGGAAACTGGGACTCCGTGCACCTGGCCGGGCAGATCCAAGGGACACTCTACTCGCTCCGGATCCTACACCAGGTATTGAAATGCCAGATTGGGCATCTTGCTACAAGTGCTGGTCTGGCCGGTCAGGTAGCCAAGCTCGTGAAATACCTATCCACACTGCCGCCCATTGCTGGTTTCCCTCTTGCTCTGGATATGCGAAACCTGTTTGGTCGGCTGCAACAGGCTGAGATGCTGGGTCCTCTGGCAGATATAGCTGGCTTGTCTGGGCCCCTTGCTTTTAACGAGCGCGGGGGTAGGTCTAAGGGGGATAAACGAGCGGGCAAACAGGACCAAGGGCAGGCGAAGACACGGCCGTCCATGAACCCCTTTGATATATTGGGCGAAAACGAGGACTGACCGGTGTCCTTTCTTAGAGAGAGGGTTGCAGTATCTTAAGCAGAACACAGAAAATAATACCCCAGGATAGGAGCTTACTCATATACCAGAATAAAACCGAGCTTTGCTCTTTGTTATATACTAATAACTTTATGATCGGTTGTTAGCTGTTTAAGCGTTGCCGTTCCTTATACCTTCTTATTACTAGGGTAAAGGGGCAGTATAGCAGGAGAGTAAAACGGTAAAAACATAGAAGGGTAGAAGAGTAAAGGAAAAGGTCATAAGGGTAAGAAGGGTAAGAAGGTAGGAAGGTAAGAAGGTAGGAGGGACGGAGGGAATACCGATAAAATATCACATATGACACAGGAGAGGAGCGCGTGTATCATGGTAATGGAGAGATGGTAATGGAGAGAGAGACGCGTTGTTGCTTTGCTACCTTTGTTTTGGGATGACCGGGCGGTGTTTGTGTTAGGCCATTTTATCTTCGAAGGGGACGAAGTAATTTTGCAAGAGGGGACACCAGAATAATTTATCGCAAAGGTCAAAACACGAAGACGAATTAGCACACCTCGAAACTGCCCCTCCTTCCTTTTCTTGTTTTCTATCTACACAGAACGACCAACCTAACCCAACTTCCACGACTTACTTCTTCGACCCTCCCATCCGATTGATTACCAACCTAAGCTATATTACTTCAACAATACCTAAACCTGCCGAATACCCTAACAATGCCCCTGCGGAGGGTA